>CM035414.1:52085349-52112849 GCA_020310875.1 Ceratopteris richardii
TATCTCTTCTTGCATAGCTTTTTGCCATTCTTTTTGTGTACATGCTTCTTCATATGCATCCGGTTCTTTGTCTTTGACCACCTGTGTCATATATGCAAAATGCTTTGCAATAAAACTATCAAAGCTCAGCCTTTGGATTGGATACATTGTTCTTGAAGACCTCCTTTCATTTCCTTTTGAATATTGCTTCTTCAACCAGTTCAACTTTACCTTTGGTGTACTCTTCTTCACTTGCATTTATATCACTATTTTGGGCAGCACTTTCAGCGTCAAATATTTCATAACCTGATGTTGGTGATGAGGAATGATTCCTTAGTCTCCCCTTCCATGTTGAGCTTTCTCCATGTGATGTAGAAGTTTCTGGACCTGACATTTGAGTGCTTGTTTGCTGAAATTCTTTTTGGACAGCCCCTCAATCATCTTTGCAATCTTCTTCAAGAATCTTCTCTTTCCCTTTTTCTCCAAACCATGGTCTTAGCTCATCAAATACCACATCTCGTGAGACGTGTAGCTCCTTTATCACCAGATTGTAGCACCTATATTCCTTTTGCTCTAATGAATATCCAATGAAAATACATTTTTTTGACTTTGCCTCCATTTTTGTCCTTAGTTCTTGAGGGATGTGAACATAACACACACATCCAAAAACTTAGAGATGTGTAAGGTCAGGTTCTTACCGGAATAAACCTCCTCGGGAGTTATATTATGCACTCAAGCCATTGTGCACTTGTTCATCAAATAAACAGCCATACTAGTTGCTTCAGCCCAATAGTTTAGTGGCACCTTCATCTTGTTGAGCATGCATCTTGCAACTTCTCTGATATGTCTATTTTTCCTTTCAACTATTCCATTTTGTTGAGGTGTGTACCTACATGTAAATTGTCGCTTGATGCCATTTTCATAAAGAAAACCTAAAAATTCTTTGGAGAAATATTCTCCTCCTCCATCGGACCTCAATGTATTTATGTAGCATCATGTTTCCCTTTCTACTTGTGCTATAAATCTCTTAAACATGGAGAACACATATGATTTTTGTTTTCTGTAGAACATCCATATTTTTCTTGAATGATCATCAATAAAAGTAATAAAATATCTATTACCAGCCACTGGTGGTTGTTGTGATGGTCCCCATGTATCCGTGTGTATCAAGTTGAGGAAATTCCTTGCCACATAGTTGCTCTTCTTGAATGGTTGTCGAGTTTGCTTTCCTAGTTGGCATGCTTCACAAAACTCATGTAGTCCAACATCATTGAATTTTGGAAGACCTCTTACCACTTCATGGTTGCTCATGTCCTTGAGCTTGGGAATGTTGATATGTCCAAACCTTTTGTGCCAGAAATCGATTTCAGCAATCCTCTTGTTTCCCAACTGAATATACATCACCTTTCCATGTGGTTGTTGAATATCCAAAGTGAACATCCTTCATTCTTTCCTTCCTTGAGCAATGACCTTGAATCCTTCTTTTGGATTCTTTATAAAGCAGCCTTTTTCATTGAAGATAAGATGATATCCTTTCTCTACCATTTATCCTAATGAAATCAAATTCTTTGCAATGGTAGGAACATGAAGAACATCAGCCAATACCTTCTTATCTCAAAGCTTGATATCTCCAACATGCTCAATTGCATGTTGAGTTTCATGGTCGGTCTCCACACATCCATTTCCACTTGGAGCTTGTAGCTTTGTGAATAAATCTCCTTGGCATGTCATATGGTTGCTGCAACCTGAATCTATGAACCATTTTTTATCATCACTTCTCGAGTTGTTGCAGTCATGCTTCATGGCAAGCATGGTTTGCTTGTCTCCTTCACTTGATGTACTCGCATAGTTATTTTGGCTCCTTTGGTTGCCTCCATTCAGCCATCCATTCTTTTGCCAACAATCATTTGCATAATGTCCTAGTTTACCACATTGATAACGTGCTATACCTTTATGAGGATTGTATGAACCTTGACCTCATCTTCTATTTCTTCCTCGACCTCTTCCATGTGTGTTGTCATTTGAGTTGTCCTTGTACTCCGAGTTGTGTTGGCTGGAATTTGTGTTGTTGTAGCTTCTTCCTCTTCCTCTCGAGCCTCCTGTTGAGTTCCTTCCTCTACCTTGTCCTACATATAACGTTTGACTATGGCTATCCTTACCTTTGTTGCCTTCTCCTTCTTGAGCAACCTCCTCAACCACAAGATTTGGTATAATCTCATCGAATGTTGGTAGAGGGTCTCTATAAAGAATGTTTGTGATGTGGGGCTTCCAGTTTTCTTCACTCCTCAAGCCATTGAGGGCTATTTGGACCATGTCTTCCTCTTCTATCTTGCATCCAACTGATGCTAGATGATCTCGAAGCTCTATGATCCTCAATGTATACTCACTAATGCTTTGGTTTGAGCTTCGATTTCCTCATGTTGTTGAGCTCGTTCTTGAGTTGCATCCTCTAATACCTTGTTGAGGTAGCATACACCTTCTCCAATGCTTCCCAGACTTCCTTGGCTATTTCTAAGCTTTGCACATGACCAATCATCGTGTTAGAAATAACTTTTGAGGTGAGGAACATCACCCTTCGATTCCTCTCTTCCCAATCAGCTTGTCTCCTTTGTGCCATAGTAATGTTGGGATCTTGAAGGTCCACCGGTTGTGGATCATCTCCAGTAACTAGACTCCATAAACCTTTATCTTTAAGGTAATTTGTCATTCTATACCTCCAAGACTGAAAATTAACTTTGTCTAACTTCTCAACTTGTCTAAAATCAGCCATTGAAAACTTGTAAGATTGAAGTTTACCTCAAATATATTGTGGCGCTCTTCCTTGAATTTACTAAGCTCCCCTTTGATTTGTAGCTTCTCCTTTGCTTAACTTCAGTTCCAATGCTTTGCCTCTTCAAACTCCACTGCTCTGATACCAATTGCTGGAGAATTCCTCTCCTATTCGCAGCGGAAATTGTAGAAGACCTTCTAAGGATCAAGACTTTTGCCAACAACTTAACCTTCAAATGAAATTTGGTACCAATTGAAAAATGCAATGAACTTGAAACTTTGGTCACTCAAACTAGAAAGGTAGAGCTTTCAAATGAGCTATCAAAAATTCAATTTGGAGTAGTTTTGAGTTGGCAACTCTTTGCCTCAGAACATGCTACCTGTCCACTTAGTTAAGCTAAAAACTAGACATCACTAAAAACTGAATAACCCATAGAGCATAAAGAATTTGATAAAACTGTTCTAGAGAGAATGGTACTCAAGATAAGCTTTCAAATGAAATTTTAAACTCTAAAAATGGATACATATATTGAGAGATAGTACTCTCACAATTAGACTACCCAGAAATGGTATGCAGCTGGACATAGTCTATGAGAGTGAAGAGAACGAAATGACGCAAACCAAATGAATTAGCTAGAAGGGGACTTCCATGCCTTCTTCCTCTATCCTTGAGTGTCCTCCCTTGCCTCTTTTATAGCCAAGTGACCAAAAACTCTCATGATGAGTTTGAGAGCTCTTCTCCATAACTCTTCCACTACTTTGAGTAGCCACTCCTCTTTGAGTTTAGTTTTTTTCAATTTGATTCTCTCTTGATCTCCACTACTTGTTGAAGTAAATGCTTCTATTTTTCATTTTTGTATTTTCATTCCATTTGAAGAAAATCCTTTTTGCAAAAATATATACGACCTTACTTCTTTATTTTTAACAAAATATTTAAAAAATATATAAGAATTATAAGTCATAGTAATATAAACTATTAATTTGTATACCTTCTGGTGAGGAAATGATTCTTGCAGACGTAGATGTCTGCCAAAAAACTACCATGTCTCAGGTGGTATGTTAGGTCTTCTCTTATTGTGTTCTACCATAAAATATCTCTTGTTATTTTAATCTCAAACAAAAAAAAAAATCAAAATATTAAAAAACTTTAAATTTATAAACATGCATACAGAGATACATATATGTACACTTATACATACATAGTTACACATACACATATACATACACTTACACATACATACATACATATAGACACTTACATTTACATACAAATCCTTACACATACATACATACACACACACACATACATGCATACACATAGACATCTTCATACACTTACACATATATACATACCCACACATACACATACACATACACATACATACATATCCACACATATATGTGCATACATACAAACATACATGCATACACATACACACACACACACACACACACACACATATATATATATATATATATATATATATATATATATATATATATACACACACACACACACACACACACACTCTTACACATGCATATATGCATACATTTACACATACATACATACATACATACATATATATATATATATATATATATATATATATATATATATATATATATATATATATATATATATATATGTGTGTGTGTGTGTGTGTGTGTTTTATTTCAAAATGTATATTTGTTTATATCTGAATATATGTATGTATAAATATGTACATGTACATGTTTTGTATTTAAATAATTAGATTATTAATATCTAGTACTTTAATTTGCTACACAATCAGATTCTGATAGATTAGAGGTCATTGACATCAAGACAATGCATCAAGAAATGATAGTATATTTTCTTGATGCCATTATCTCATCAACATCAATGGCATCCAGTACAAGGCATATGAGCTAACAAAAGGTTCTTGTTGTATCGATACAATAGAACTTCCTGAAAAAGTTCTATGGATCTGTGAAATATATCATCTCCTATATGGAGAGCTCAAAGCAAAGATCAAGTTGAATCTTGTAACAAGCTTTAAGCATCAACAAACTTTCTTAGAGAGTGCTAATGATGATACTTAGATACCATACATTGCGCTTCCTAAGAGGACAGGATCACATGGTGGTCATACGAGGAACAACAAAGCATGCATTAGTGCGTTTCATGAAGCATTAAGATTCAGAAGAGAAAGGTGGATCAATGCTTCCAAAGTTGAGTAGAGCTAAGAAACCAAAATGATAGGCCTATTGATATAAAGAAGAAAGAGGCGGATGATATTGTACAACTTGAAGGGGAAATAGAGTCATTTTGGGTGTAAGCTTAGGATTTACATGGATTTAACACATCGATTCTCATCGAATCTATTCGATGTGTTAACTTCATATAAATCCTCAGATTTCATCTGCAATAACTCTATTTCCTCTTCAAGTTGTACAGTCTCATTTGTCTCTTTCTTCTTCATATCAATAGGACTACCATGTTCTTCCTCACCTCTACTCAATTTCTAAAAGCATTGGTCCACCTTTTTCATGTGAATCTCAGTGCTCTCTAAAATGCAATGATGCACCCTTTGTTATTCCTCTTATGACCCATCATGTGATCCAGTCCTCTTAGGAAGTACAACATATGGTATTTCAGTTTCATCATCAGCACTCTACAAGAAAAGCTTGTTGATGCTTAAAGATTGGTACAAGGTTTGACTTCATCTTTGTTTTGAGATCTTGATATGTGAGATGATATATTTCATAGATCCATAGACCATCGTTAGGTAGTTGTATTGTATTGATAAAACAAGAACCTTCTATTAGCTAATATGCATTGTCTTGGATGCCATGCATTCACTTTGATGAGATGTTGGCATCAAGACAATAGCATCAAGAGGGACTTGTTGAGAGACAAAAAACAACTTGCTGAGATAATAGCATCAACAGGGACTTGTTATGACCAAGTTTTAATAGTAATCAACTTATGCACCTACTCCTTGGATACTTACGACAAAAAGATGTAAACAGGTAAAAGAAGATTTTACTTTTTATGATATAGTTCAATATTTTTTCAAGCACATAATAATGAATTTTTATGCGTGTTGCATATCAAGCTTTCCTGGCTAGTCAGAAGGGCAAAGGAAAATGGAGCTCTTCTACTGTTAAGCAGAAATCTGCAAATGCTGCACATTCGAAGAACCACGATAAAGATGAGAAGAAATCATAAAAGCAGAAATTGTTTTGCAAGTACTGTAAAGGGAATGATCATATCATAAACAACTGTCCAAAACTGGTTGCAAAAGAGGCAAAAAAAAAGGAGGCTAGAATGGTTGTTGGAGAAGCCTCTACACCAAAAACAGAGTCTTCTAATCTTGTGCAAGAAGAAGAATGGGTGTTTACTACTGTTTGCACTTTTGACCCATCTTCTCTAAAGCAATGCATGTCTGCAGTGGACTCAGATGTTTGGTACTTTGACAGTGGGGCGACCAAACATATTACCTCGCAGTGCAGTTTCTTCTCTTCACTCGAGCCTGCCCCTACAGGGAATACTGTCACATGCACCAACAACTCCTCATATCCTGTTATGGGAGTTGGTAAGATCATTCTGACTACTGGTGATGGTAGTTCTTTCACCTTGTTAGATCCTTTATTTGTGCCAGGGATCAAGAAGAATCTATTATCACTCGTGCTATGCAGAAATTGCAGCTTGTACATAGTGATGTTTGTGGTCCTATGCAGACACCTTCTTTTGGAAACTATCTTTATTTCGTGACTTTCATTGATGATTTTTCTAGGCATGCATGGGTATATCCATTGAAGGTCTTCCCCTACCTTTCTTACCTCATCTGCCCCTTCCTCTTGAGTTTCTACCTCTCCCTGCATAGTTGGCTTGAGAGGTTGTACCTTCATCTTCAATCTTCTTATTTTTCCCTTTCTCCTTAGACTTGCCTTTATCTCTGTATATGGCAGAAGAGTTATAACCTCTTGATAAATCTCCATTTCTCTTGAGCTTGGCTTCATGGGTAAAGAGTTGCCCCATGAGTGTGGTAAGATCTGGAATCTGCATCTCCATGTACACGTCCATGGCAGTTGTGAAGCTCTCCCATTTGTCATCTGCCTTAATGCCATTGATTACTTGTCTCACAATCTGCTCCTCTTCAATCTCTTCTCCTATGCTTCCCAATTGATCAACTACATCTTTGACTTTGGTCACATACTCTGAGATGCCTTGCTTGGGTTGCTTCCTTTGAGTGGTAAACCCAATCCACAATTAGTTCTTCCTAGCCCTTGTGTTGGAGAAAAAATATGAGGACAATGTTTCCCAAGTTTCTTGGGATGTCTTACACTTCCTAATGTGTGGAAGAAGGAAATCAGAGATTGAGTTAAGTAAGTAAGACCTTGCTAATGCATCTTTGGCACACCATGAATTGATTCTTTCATGCTCTTCATTTGTAGGTTGTCCTTTGCTTCTGAAAATGGGCATCTCCTCATTTCTTGAGATGTATCCATAGAGACTCCTCCCTTGCAAGTATGTCTTCATCCTCAATGAAAATTCTTGATAATTGTTCTTGTCCAATTTATCAATGAAAGAAGGAAAACCATCTCCCATTTTACCTTAGTTAAGCTTTGATACCACTATTGGGAAAGATGGATGGACATTCTAGAAAATGAGTAGGTACTGCTAATCTCTAGTTTCTACAAGCCCTTTGTTTCTTTAGAGTTGTGTCGTAGGCTTTTTAGCTTTCCAATGACGCTAAAAAAGTGCCCATGTACTTCGGAAATGATGCAAGTAATGTTTGATACAAAACAGACTACTTCCAAATTCAAGAAACAATGAAAAATTTCTATTTTGGTTCACACACCTGCTGCTTGTTAAGCTCAGTGCTTCTAGTATAGTAGGAATTAGAAAAATTCCTTTTGGAGATATTAAATTAGCTTAATAAACTAATGATTCCGAGTGGAATCACTTGAAATGATTGACTATGCACAGAGCAATTAATTTAGCAAGTATAGCATTACCCCTGACTTTTTTGGACCTGGGTTGAGATTGACCAGTGATCACTTTGACATGTTTTTCTCCCAATCCGCTAAATGGAATGTCTTCAACATTTGTCAGCATTTAGAGGACTTAGAGCTAATTCTAATGAGCTATAGAACATTGAAAATCGTGAAGGAATGACTGAGATATGAGCAATAGAAAATGACTGTTTTGAGTGACTATGACAGAGAGACCATAGATGAAAGAATTGATATATTGTATTATAAGACAATGTTGTACATGATCATTGGCTTGATAATCAATGCTCAATTATGATGAGTAGTGTAGGCTATGAGGTGAGCCTCTTTCTCTTACAATGTGATCAACAAGAACTCGGGATTGAAGTGATCTCTACCATGAGATTTTACATTCATCTTTTATAGATGTTCCATTCAAAATTTGAATTTGAATTCAACTTTGGTTCTCACTAAAAAGTGATCCCCTAATCTAGGAGATATTCTCTAGAATGAAGTCGTAGCTTTACCATCTAACAACCTCCACGAGTTTAGTGGTAGCTACAAATATTCCTCCAAGTCAAATAGACTTTTACAAATGGTAAAAGTTAAAGAATTAATAGTAATGGCTCCCATGGAACTTCAATTATTCCTCATACAATATTCTCATGCCTTGCCAAGTGTTTAGGCTTGGCACTTGCTCCAACAAATCCCACCATAGAGATGAAAACATGTTCTTATAAGTTAGAACATGAAGCTAAGGGGCATGCCTAAAATTTTATATATAGCTCTATTTTCAAGGACAAAATTCCTCTCATGTATGTATATATATGTGTGTATATATATGTATGTGTATTCATGTGTGTTATATATATACATGTATTAGTATGCACATATGTGTGTTTCATATGTATGTATGTATATGCATGTGGATGATATATGTATGCATGTGTTAGTATGCACACATGTACGTATGCATGTGCATTTGTTTGATATATGCAAAGTGTGTTTATAATGGTGTATCCATGTATATGTATATATATATATATATATGTGCATGTAGGCATGTATGTGTGATGTGTATGTATTTAAATATGTGTTTGATATATATGTATGTGTCTATACATGATCTATATATATATTATATGTATTATAGTCGTCGTTGATTCGAGTAGCTATATATAGAGGCATAAGGTTGGGAGGAGATACATCTCTCTAGTAGGTGGTGGGAGGACTAGATCGAATGTGTATATATACTTCAACCATACGACAAACATGGAAAACTCAAGAGTCAAGTCAATTTACTGTATTCTATGTGTTATTTATATAGATAAACATATAAATATAACAAATAAAAGGAATGCATACCATGCATTATCACGACGATGTGCCATAAGTATCCGCATCTCTTTCAAACACCATGTATGCGAACATCGAGTGCCAAATTCTATCTCCAATGAACTAAGTACATACTTTTTATCTCTCCCATCAAACTCACTACAAAAGAGAAAAAAGTATATGAGTAAAACATAAACTATTTATCTCAATTTATATGTAAACCTATACTTACTTCCATTTCAAGTGAACAAAATGTAGGTAGCAATCACATAAAGCTCTCATTCTTTTTTTAAACTCCAACCCATGCCTCATATATACTATATTTCCCTCAGGGTCTATGGCGCAGTCCAGCCCTTGGCTACCTATGCGTGTCCTCATAGGCACCTCTGCTATGTGCATACAACTATATATATCATGAACAGAACTCCAACTGCTATTGTACATCAAGTTACTTCTCAAGAAAAGTTCATAGGTAAAAAGCCAAACTTATCACATATGAAAGTTTTTGGATGTATTGCATATGTACATGTTCTTGATGAGTTGAGGATGAAGCTTGATCCAAAAGCAAAAAATTGTGTCTTCATTGGATACTTCCTTGAGCAAAAGGGGTACAAATGTTATAACCAACTCACACAACAAGTGAAGGTGAGCAGAGATGTGGTATTTGATGAAATGTCAAGCTTCTATGGAGATGCCAAAAAAGGACTAAACATTGAACCAAATGATAAAGAAAATGCTGAAAAATCAAGTGCAGAATCTCAAGTTTTGAGTGGACCGGATGCATCACCAAGCAATAGCTCCAACTCAAATCCATGGAGTGGAAGATTGCATGGAAATTTTAGTCCAACAAATTCATCAAATACATCTAAGAAAGGTAAAGAAAAACTTTCTGCTCGTCATAAAACATGTGCAGGTTTTGAAGACATTGATGGAGATTCAAGTGGTTCAGAAAAAAGTCTTGATCAAGAACTTGGATTGCCCTCTGTGAAGACTCCAAGAGTTAGAAAGGAACATGCAGATGATACAAGGAAAAGTGACCTAGGATCAAGAAGATCTGGGAGGATGTGGAATTTTGTACAAAGATTAACATATGATAGTTACATGGCTCGTCATTATGCCTACATTACAAAGGTAATACCATGTGTATGCATGCATGTATGTATGCATGTGTGTGTATGTATATGTGCAAGTATCTCTATGTGTATGTGTATGTGTATATGTCTATGTGTGTGTATGATTTTGTGTGTATATGTGTATATGTATGTTTTTGTATATGTGTGCATGTGTGTGTATGCATGTGCATGTATGCATATGTGTGTATGTATGTGCATGTCTGTGTATGCATATGTGTGTATGTACATGCATGTACCTTTGCTCGTTTGCTCCTTTGCTTGTTCGCTCTCATTCCCTTGTTCGGTCACTCGTTCGCTCATTTGGTCGCTCCTTCGCTTGTTCGCTCTCACTCTCTCACTTGTTCTTGGCACAAGTGTGTCGGAAGAAATCATTTTTTTTTTCGATTTTGTGGAGCGTCGCTTATGCAATGTTGTAGCATCGCATCCAGTTTGCAATCATCACTAAAAACATTGCTAAGCATCGATGCTCATATCGATGACAAGTACATGCATCACTTATGTGATGCTCTCCATCGCTTATTTGACACACTCGATTTATTTTTTTCCTCTTCTCGATTGTCAAGTATGAGACGCTATTTGATGGGATTGTCGCATAAGCAACTCTCCTTTCTTTTTTATTTCAATTGGGAGGCACTATGCCCCTTTTATTCTTGTAGTGATTATCAACCAACAAAATTAACTTCTTTCAAAGATGCTAATGATGTAGTTCTCTAGTGTATTAGTGATTTTTTCAAAAAATAGAGACCACCTTTAATGTTAAATTTTAACCACTTTATCTTTTAGCTTATCCATATGTACACCTTCCATTACTTCTAGACAATGGGTGAAAGCATGTTAATGAGAACACTTTGTAGGACTATTTATCACTTTTAAGCACATCGTGATTTTACCTATTTCAAAAGTTATTTAAATAGAAAAAAACTAAATTCATATTTCTCAAAAAAAAAACACTAGCAATGAGTATGAGTAGGTATGAAAAAGTGCAAAGCATGAATTTGCCTCTAGCATCGTATGCATGCACATATCATTTAGGTGCTTGCATGGCTAGGAGTATTTTCTTTGGTTCTAATGTAAGAGCTCCTCTTTTTGACAGAGGAGAGGTGTCATCCATCAGGAGTCCTTCCTTAAAGCAGAAGAAATGGACTAGGTAATCCCCTCATTGATTCAGTTTATTCAGCTCATTAGTCAATAGGGTTGCATTTATGACCAATAACTTACCTTGTTGATGTAGATGGATATATCCAACATATTCAAAAGTGCTAAACCATAGCATATTCTACCAGAAAAAGATAAATTCAATGTGTACGGTTTTTCTGTAGATGTTGTAAATCTAGGTATTATATCAAAAAAATTGGTTAGCAAGGTAGATTGGTTGTTCGTGTTTAAAGTAACTCGAGGGAACGAAAAAATGAAAGTGAAAAATGTCAGGCTAGAGTTCTATGATGCACTGACGGTGTTGCATTAGAAGATCTACCAAGAGATACCAATAAACTACGAGTTGTACATACAGTTTGCAAGATCTTTTGCATTTCAAAATTGCACCACTACTTAGACATTGCCAAATCCAGCTATGTACGAAGTGGCATGGGCTCTAGCTACGGAAGCATCTGTAGAGAGATGCGGGAAAATGGGTACTTTGCAAATGAAGATGCAAAGGTTTTACAATTTCTTGAATGATGATGTTTCACTAATTTTAGAGCCTCTAGGTGTTGACTTGCAGGAACACAAACAAGATGTTGAATTACATGTTCCACAAGGTACAATAGTTGCTACCATTAGGCAAGTGGAGGGTACTAAGATTATATATACCTTAGAATTGTTAATTGATACTAAGAAGATTAAGTTGGATACGGTTAAGATTTCTTTGGATCAAGCCAATCTATCGAAGGTAGCTGAGTCTAAAGTAACTACAACAGTCATTGAGATGAGAAAAACATTACAAGCATCTCTAGAGGAATTGAAATTGATATGGGAATGTCTATTGAGAGGACTCAATTGGAGATGCAAGTTCATATATATATTGTTAATTTGGAGTTGTTAGGGGTTGAACCAAATGCGAACGACAAAGTGCGTGAATTAGAGGTAATAATTAGCTTTATTGACATTGGTTGTAGGATTTTTTTTAAGGTTGAATACTGATTACCTAGATTGTTACATATAGAGGCTGAATACAAGTTGCATGAGGATCACCTCAAGTACGTGAATCGACATCTATCCTTTGTAAAGAACATGTTAAGCATGATGGAGTCACATGACTTGTCACCCTCATTGCTGTTACCTCCCCCATAGCTACCTTCATCCCTCTCGCTCTATGTTTCATCCATGTGCATAGCATGTGGTCTGAATATTGAGGAGAAGGTGAGTTTTCTAGTGCACTTTCTGTATTGCAACCATTCATATCATTACATTTGTTTTGCAGTACATTGTCATATATCAATCAACTATTCGAGTGAATGTGGTACTGAAATACCAAAACATATGCAGTAAACATTCTTTGGATTCTTTGATCGTGGATTCAAATTTGACAGAGATAAGCTTGTCATGTTGATTAATTATAGCTTCTTAAGGCTTCTAAAGTACCAAACATATTAACAATATTGCTTCTTATCCATTTTTGTGGCTTCTTATGGCTTTTTGATTTTAAGTTATTTCTATCTACAATCTTGCGAATGTCATTAATTAGCTAGATAGCTAGCTAGCTAGCTAGCTAGCTAGCTAGCTAGATAGATAGATAGATAGATAGATAGATAGATAGATAGATAGATAGATAGATAGATAGATAGATAGATAGATAGATAGATAGATAGATAGATAGATAGATAGATGGATAGATAGATAGATAGATACATACATACATACATACATACATAGATATGTTGGAAAATAATGATTCAATGTCCCATTGGTCAAATTTGATCATAGTTTACAGCATGTGTAGGATCTTGTAGTAGCTCCTCCATATCATAAATCGCGTGGTCACCTTGGATAGAGTAAATACCTCCCATAGCAGTGATCCAAGTTCCATACCCGTCGGTAGCGCAACAAAAGTTTGGAAAGTTTTCTAACATGATTTTGGGAACACAACAACGATGGACGAGTGACATATTTTTTTTGCAATTGCGTTTTGAAGAGAACAATCACATAAGTTATGCTTTTATGCTGTGCTTTTCAAGAGTAGCCAACTACTATATAAGAACATGCAAGGGTCACTTCAAAGTATCCTGTCAGTTAAAGAATCTACTTTCTATGATTGTCTTGTATTTTGGATACATGCTTGTATTCAAAAAGGTGTTCCATCAGATCCTATCACTTGATTGAGAAGTGGAGTTAGCCAAAAGAAAGTCAAGCAGATACTATCACATGTCACCCGGGTAGAATATGAAGATATGAAGTATCAACTTGCAGCTTTTGGAGTTATCAAGGTGAGAAGTTTGTCCACTTATGTTTCAAGTAGAAGTTATAGATTCTTGAGAAGGATTTGGTTAAAGAAAATTTTTTACAACTTTATGTGAGAAGCATGGACACTTGGAGAAATTCAAATAGCATATCAAACATTCGGTCATGAAGGTTTGATGAGAGCAAATTCTACACAGGTATTTTGTTGAAGAGATCATTGATCTTGGATGATCTCATATGATTTTGTAAGATCTTGGATGATCTTGTATTTATATGATCTTGGATGATCTTGAAGGTCTTGAAGATCCTGAGTATTTATGAGTCAATTGTCTATCCTTTGTTTGTAAGGTTCTTTAAGATTAGAGGAAGTAAGTCAAATGTTCAGATTCTATGAGATTTGTGTTGCAGAGGAATAAGATACTTGTTATGTTGCAGAAGGTTATGAATCCTAAAATTCTTTCAACAAGGTTTTTATGATAGATCCGCTAACCTTATTCTAGATTTTTTGGTAAGCTGAGGAATGACGGGAAAAGCTCTTGGCATGTGCACAATGCTAATAAAAGGGTTCAGATTATTTGTTTCAGACAAAGGTATTAATGTTATGAAAGATCAGATTTATGAAGGAAGACATTCTAGATTTCGTAAAGTCTGATATACTTGAAGAATTTTGGATACTAGTGTTAAATCATCTAGGGGGTGATGCAACATGAAGACTTATTTTCAGCTGTATGTGAAAGAATGCAAAGTCATACCTACAAGTATTCCTATATCAGGTATTTCTACATTTCCATTGTCAGGTTCTCTTTATGTTCCAGCTTTGTAAGAAGAAGGAAGAAGGAGAATGTGTGGAGAAATTTCCTCTTAGGTGTTCTATTTAGGTGAAGGTTCCGGAGTTCTATTGAAGACAAGCTTGATATTTCAGAGAGGTATGTTTTAGAGGTGCCCACATTTGTGTTTCTACCAGATTCTGAAGGAAAGAGGTATGAAGGACTAACAAGTAGAACAAGGATGAAGACATGATGACATCATAGATTTTTTGATGAGACTCATGAGTTGAGCTGAGTTGAATTGAGTTGAGTACAGTCAGAGATGAACTAGCTAGTGTTCGTAATACACTAAGTTGTGAGTTGTGAGTCACAAGTCCCAGGATTCAGTTCTTGATTATGTTTAGTGTATTTACATGACACAACAGAAGTACGCTGAGAAAAGTTTCGTAAGGTAAATGCAAATATGTGGATCCTAGTGTATGTTTTCATGTTTGAAAAGATAGGAGATAGCAGGTTCAGAGTCATTCATGCTACATATGTTGTGAAGCAAGTGATTGTACACTATTGGATATCTAGTTTGCATATTTTCTTAGGTATTATGGTTCATATTTAGCAATTCAGTTTTGAAGAAGACTTTTGAAGAAAAGGTTTGAAGATGAATTTGGGGAATACAAGTTTGAAGCTCTTGAAGTTTGCAGATCAATGAAGTTACATGTTCAGTTCATTTTGTACCAATATGACATTGCAGGGGAGATTGTTGGAAAATAATGATTCAATGTCCCATTGGTCAAATTTGATCATAGTTTACAACATGTGTAGGATCCTGTAGTAGCTCCTCCATATCATAAATCGCGTGGGGACCTTGGATAGAGTAAATACCTCCCATAGCAGTGATCCAGGTTCGATACCCATCAGCAGTGCAGCAAAAGTTTGGAAAGTTTTTTAGCATGATTTTGGGAACACAACAACGACAGACGAGTGACAGAGTTTTTTCGCAATTGCGTTTTGAAGAGAACAATTGCATAAGTTATGCTTTTATGTTGTGCTTTTCAAGAGTCGCCAACTACTATATAAGAACATGCAATGGTCACTTCAAAGTATCCTACACCTAGTTCAATGCCAGGTTTGGTACCTCTTTAGAGATAGTGCTCTTAGCACATGGGGCAGCCATGGTGCTATCTTGGAGCATGTTGAGGAGCAGCTATGGAGTACTTCTTGGAGAAGAATGTGCTCACACTCTTGCTTATGGAACATACTTACCCATCAGTAGCTTGGTGGTGTGGATCAGCCATCTACATGATGTATTTGAAGATTGTCTTCTACATGAAGATTTCGGTGTACTTCAAAGACATTGGATGAAGGTTAACATAAGATTTGCATCTTGTGTTAAGAATTCAGGTACATATTCTCTTTATGCACATAGGACTGCTTGAAGTATATGGAAGTGGCATCCATATCAGGAGGAGTCCTATTCGGCATAGGTACAAGAGAATCAGTACATGTATGCTTTATGCATATTTGGATGAGTTGTTCAAGAAGGTATATTCATATGAGTTTGAGGATTTTTGACAGCAAACTTGTTAGCATTCTTTGCTACTTTTGTAAGTATGTGATCTTTCACACACGTATCTGACTTAGGGTCTTCCATAGCCTAAAATCAGATGAGGGTTTGCTGATTATGAGTTTTAGACTGATTGTTCCTTTTTCTGTCACTCATATTCACTCTTCCACAACCTATTAGGTTACAGATCTCATATATATTCAGATTTTTGTCCATACATCTGAATATGTTTATTACAATTGTACATTCACTCATCCATTTATTTCTATTCAAACCCCATAATCACCTTATGTCCTTGTATTTTGAATTTGGATTTATTTCTATTCAAACCCCATAATCACCTTATGTCCTTGTATTTTGAATTTGGATTGAGTTAGTCCTTCAAACCCCATAATCACCAAGTGTTTCTCAGATTAGCCAAGTTCCAATGATTATTCACTAAAATAGTTTCTATTTCATTGTTGGGCAATCTAAGCTTTATTTCAAATGAATGTAAAGATCCCTCTGAACTTTGAAATGGTATCCATTTGCCAAGTTTGCACATCCAACGATCATAATAGAATCTAATGTATAATGAAGTACATTGTTTCAAATATTGAAATCCTATACCTATTCCACCTATTTTACAAAGATATTTATCACCTTTTGCATTTCCTTCTATCAAACCCCAATTTTCACCAAGAAGACTTTCGACTTGCTCATATGTGATATCTTTACACATGAACATGGTGGAAGTCTCTTGGAATGAGAATCCTTGGAATAAATATACAAAACAATGGATGGGAAAAGACCAGTACAAACCTACAGACCTAGTGTGAATTTCAAAGATTTATGTATATCCATTACCATCTTGTGCTTCAAAGATAATACAGACCATATATCAGGTTTTGTCCACTCCAAGCTAAGAAGAGAATGTACTTCAATTATCTCTAACCTTCCAAAACCATTCATTGTAGAGGGTACAACATATCTATGTGTGTAAAAGAAAACTCTATCATGGTAAAGTTGAGCAGGAGATATTTCTGGAAACACTAGTGCATCTGCATGCAATGCCTGGAAAGTACCTGTACGACTATGAAGTGGTTCCTGTTCCACCAAACTAGAGGGAAATATATCTGAAACAAACAAAAACATATCTAAATAGTTCAAAAATATATTCAACACTAAAAAACATGCAATATTGTAGAGTAATACTTCCATTCACAGGATATCTCATTCTATTAGAGTTTTCAAGTTTCATAGTTGCCATTGTAAAAACATGTTGTACAATAGCAACCATCCCATTGTCTTTGTGCTTCTTGAAGCCAAGTAACTTTCCCTTTCAATGAAGATCCAAATTTCCACGATCTCTAACTCGATGAGGCCCAACTCTAGAGGGTTGCATGTACACCCATGCACCTTTGGAGTAGTCATGTGGTAGCCATTGTCCATCTGTGGCTTTGATATTGTGACATCTTAATGTGAGGATTTCATCTTTCGGTCGCCTAGAAGCTTTAGATGTTTCCATTGAAGCTAAAGGTCTTCAAGCTACAATAGTAATTGGAGATCCAAGATGCACGTAGGTTGGAATGTAGAAACAGGAGCTTCAATGGTGTGCTACAGAGTGAAAGTAGTGGGAAAAGATGACTTTTTGGGACCTGGGTATGAAAATGTGAGGTTTAGAAGCAAAATAGATCTTTTTTTATTATTGTTGAAAAAAAGCCATTTTTCAGCTCAAAACATGCACCTATTTTGAATTTGGGGTCAAAAAGAGTAATTTTGACCCTAAAAAGTAATGAGGGGTCCATTCTTAGGTGTTACGATGAGTTTTTTAACTTTTTAGAAATTTTGAGTTTTTGGGCCCAACTAAGTTATGAGATTCCTTCTCTGTCTAGAGGCAACTCATTAAATAAGGGAGAAATATGTCCCCTCTCCCCCCTTCAACCTAGTATTTTATAGGGCATAAACTGTGGCCACCACCCTCTTCTGATTGGTCCATCACTAATCACTCCTTAATCTAAAAGGCTCATGCAAGGTTCATTTTTCCCCTAATGTGAACGTCCCTATGTGCACCGTTTTTATGCATGCTAACTGGAGGACTAGTATCCTCAAACACCACTCTTCTCACTTCAACCTCGTTAATGGGCTGTTTATGCATCTTAGACTCATTGAAAATGACATCACTACTTCTTATCACTGATCGTGTTTCAAGATCCCATAAGCGATATCCAAATTTTCCTTCTCGACCATATCCAAGAAAAATGCATTTCTTTGACTTATGGTCTATCTTTTGTCTAAGATTCTTGGGTATATGAACATATTCTTCACACCCAAAAACTCGAAGATGATCATACTATGGTGGCTTCCGTGTCCCTAACTCTTGTGCTAGTTTCAGACCTTTGGTAGTACTATGTGAAAGGTTAATCAATTAAATATAGTCAATACTGCATATGCCCAAAAGCCTTGTGAGAGATTTGCATGATGCAACATAGAAACTAATCTATCTTGAATAGTTATATTCATCCTTTCACCTATACCATTTTGTACAGGGGTATAAGGAGCTCTAAACTCTCTACAAATCCCTCTAGATTGAATTCATCTGAGGTATACTCACCCCCATTATCTGAATGTAAATCCTTAAGCTTAGTTCCTTTTTTAGTCTCAACTGAAGCAAGCCATTTTCTAAAAGTGAGGAATGCCCCACCCTTTGATTTGATAGGATATACCTAAAATTTTCTAGTAGCATCCTCTATGAAAGTTACAAAGTAAAGAGAACCACCTTAGCACCTAGTGGGCATAGGACCACACACATCTATATGAATGAGATCTAAAGGCTGAATTGAAGAGTCAATGTGCATTCTATGCAAATTTTTGGTTCACTTTCCATGTTGACAATGCTCACAAAATTAAAAATCAAAGAAAGATAACATAGGTAAGTAGCCAAAACAAGAAAGATTTTCCATTCCACTACAAGATATATGGACCAAATGACCATGCCAAATACAAGCCATAGGTTGTTCAGTAACAGCTAACAAGTGTTCTTTCTATGATAGAAATAAAGGATAAAGTGAGCCAACTTTGCTTCCTTTTGCAATAACCATATTGCCCTTTGATATACAAAAAGACTGAGCATAGAAGGCCACCTTGTAACCAAGGTCATCAAGTTGACCAACTGACATCAAAATCTCTGATACTGAGATACATGGCATACATTATGCATAGTAAATTTTGAACCATCAATGAACTGCACAACCATATCTCCAATCCCCACAATTTCACACTCATAAGAGTCATCAAGTTTCAAGGTAATGTTAATTTTAGTCTTTCCCCTTCTTCAGACACCACAAGAGTGTAGCTTAGTGGCAGGAGATTTCCATGGTTAAGAGAGCTTGAGGGGGAACAATACTCGGATGGATGACCTCCTAGGAAGTATCGAGAACCTCTATCTTCCTTGACCATTGAGGTCCTCCCTCGTGTACAGCCAACAGCACCAATGGTGACTTCAGTGACTCGGATGACAAGGTATGCCAAGGTCTATGCCTCGGTCACCACCTTAGTCATAAGCCTTAGAGAAATTCTTGTGTGGGTGGGTGCTCGCTTTGCTCGAACAAAAGAAGCAAATCTTTTGCATTGAAATGCTCTGAGTCTAGTGAAGTATTTTGATGGCAATGCACCACAGTGAGCTATCCTTCTTGAGAGCTCCATGATGATATCCTTGGAGTAGAAAAGTGAGCTCCTAAGGCCAAACACGGTACTCTGCATAGAGGCTATAGAATACACAAAAAACACAGTACATAGGGAGCATGAACATAGACTTCTTAGGTGTTACAAATGCAGTCGAACTTACAGTCTGAATCACCACGCCACTATATGTTTTATTAAAGAACATATACAAAGAAGTTTTCAGTGGCCATTTTTCATTTCACATGGACACTAACAATAACATGATAAGTATCAAGGTTTGAAATTTCAAATTATTGAAGCCGTATTTTGTTTAGAGATTGAAAGACGGATTCACATGTTGCTGCATTTATCACGTTCAAATATCATACCTTAAGGATGCAATCAATCTCCTACATCAATCAAGCTCTGTCGTGCATGGTTGTCTTTTTAATTGCAACTCTTCTATTTGTCAAGTAGGGAAGACAATCAAGGTGCAATGCTTCAACAACTACATTTTGATCAATTAGTAGCATTATAGAGAGTATTCTTTGTCCATGTCAAAATGATACCATATTCCACCAATACAAATGTGTCATGGGTGTGTGCTCTAATTGTGGAGTAGGACATTTTAAGTGGTGTCAAAGAGAGAATAGCATTGAGGAACATCATATTCCTGTAAAGATCTCTGAAGATGTCGAGTCAATGTATGAAGGACAAGTTCGTAAAACAAAAGAATTCATGAGGAGGGAGATTAGTCCTAATGTTGTAACATGATTCTTTGAGAAAACTCTAAAGAAATATATCAAGCACAATTTCAGTTATTTATGGCAAGCAAACTAGTTAAATGTGCATCTCTGAATTCCCAAGTGATGTTGTGGTTTCAATGGTTGATTTTGCAAGAAACTATAAGGTGGTCTGTACCGATAACTATTTTTGTGCATATCACATATTTTCATTTGGAGGGCATTCTTAAAAAGGTAATCCACTTCTTCATATCCGATGACAAGAAGCATAAAACCCTTTTTGTGAAACATTGTTTCCAATTACATTGGCAATGGTTGTGAGAGCTACACCCTGATTTAAGGCAACATTGGGTATGGTCAGATGGTGCAGCTTCTCAAAATCAAAATGTCCATTTTACTTCATAGGAAGATATCCACGGCTAACATTCATGACTATGATATGGAACTTCTTTGAGTTAGTGCATGGGAAGGGTGAACATGATGGTGCAAGTGCAATTGTGAAAAGGGCACTAACCTAGGAGCAAATTAAACGTGATGGTGCAATGGTGAAGCCTGGTAAAAAGTTTTTGGAATTTCTCAAGGGACATTTGTCACGGTCAAAAGGAAGAGATGTATCATGTCACACGAGTCTCTTGGGGAGTGAAGATTCACAAAGTGAAGAGGGAGAAGGCTTGTAATTGTAAGGGGATATCTCAAGTTTGATCTTTGCATTTGATTTGTGGCTATTCAAGGCTAGATGGACATTGCATTGGTGTCTGAGAACTAACATGATATTGCTATCATTGTATCCAAGGTTAGTTGAAAAGATGCATAAAAAAATGCCACGTTCAAAATTGGGCATACCATACTTTCACTCCTATCAAGAAATTAGATGAAGTAGAAGACTCATACTTTTCCAAATTCACATTTGAAGGTGATGGCAACTATCTATCAGAGGCATTGGTAGTGGATGAAAACTTTGCAATCAACACAGAAGAGGAAAATGATGAAGGTGTAGATTTCTATTTATTAAAGTGCACACAACCTAAACACTTGACTCCAAAGATTGTAATGGATGCTTGGAACAACTTGAGAGCTACAAGAAAATATTATGTGGTGGGTTTATTTTATGAGAGACTAGAAGAAAATGTCTATAGGTTGTTAGAGACAAGACCACTAGCTTATATGTATTCCCATCTTGTAAGACACATTAAAATACCCATTTCATGAGTCCCCAATTGTATAGACATGTTTACCATTAATGGTGATGTCTATGAGGCCATTTACAATAGTACTCCCTAGAATTCGTAATACCCATGTGATGATGGAGACCCTTTTTGTCTGGCACTATGTAGTACACAAATCGACTACTAGATAACTAGAAACTAGTTTCTTCAGTAACCATTTCTATGCTGAGAAGTTCAATCAAGTCATGGAGTGCTTATTTGTTTTTTGTGAGGGCTTGCCCATAGCATAGTTTGTAACTCTTCTTTATTAATATTCAATTTCTTTGTTCTCGCAAAAACAAAATTGTGGTGACTCACCCCCCTAAGACAAAACATGCACCCATGACACAAATTAAATCAATGGTTGTAAATGTTTTTTCCTTAAATCCAATGATCACATTAATTTAGCAATTGAGATCCAATGGAACAAGTGTTAGTCAAGAGGGTGGAAGCATGATTTTGGAAGAAAATACCATCTATGTACCACTAGAATAGTTTGAATGCACCCATAGACTTAAAGTAGTTAACATGTAAATAGCTAAGAGTTAAACGATATAGCTAATAATTGGATCAACATGGCTAAAAAGCCTTTTAAACTCGAAGTATTTAACATAAGTCTATAATAATGATTGTACAAAATGTTTTGTTATCTGCATACTCAGTGTTTTCATTTATGATATCGAGTATGCTCTTGATGTATTCCATAAAATAAAGCTAAATTCTCTTCATCAAGAGGAATAGCTCTGGAAATATTATCTACATACTCGGTATGATTTGGGGCTATTAATCATTTCCAAAGTTTCCCACAAAGAGTTCCTGACATATAGTTGTGTCTTTCACTAATTGTCAACGTGATAGCATAAGACAACGTCTTCTAATGATGTAAAATAACTTGTAAGTAGCAGTATCAACTATTAATGTATTCTTAGGCCCGTACTCTACATTCCTATCCCAAAAATGAGCCAGTCTCTTGTAATGGATTGCAATTCCATAAACATGGATCCTTCCCCCAAATACCTGTAAATTTATTCTTGAACTCCAAGAAGATTGTATCAATATATTTGTTGACCTCCTCTACATCATAGGCACTCCAAATCCAAACATTGAAATATTCAAGGCACCATCATAGAAAAGGTTATTTTCAAGGAAGTCTTGGTTACTTCAGATGTTCATAAATACATCAACCTCCCGAATCAGAGCCCTAAATTGTAAATCCTTGTGAACAAGTTTCAATTCTTGTATCTCCTCCTCTATAAGGCTATGTCTAATCTGTGGGGCATCCCTTTCTACCTCTATAAGTTCACGTTCTATTACCACATGGTCCACCCTCTTTCATTTTATTGACTTGTGTGGCAGTTATTTAAGCTCTTGATTCTCTTGTGGTGTAAACACTAGAATAGGATTAGTTTGACTTGAAACTGATACTCTCTACTCAACTTCTATTGCAATAGGATTAGTTTGAGTTGAAACACAACATGTTCAAATTGAAGTAAGATCAATTTGAGTTGAAACTAATACTTTCTACTCAACTTCTATTGCAATAGGACCAGTTTGAGTTGAAATAGGACATGTTTGAGTTGAAATAGGATCAATTTGAGTTAAAAATGATACTTTTTGCTCAACTTCTATTGTTGTCTGACATTGACTTGTTGAGGATGGAGCATTATCTTTTGCAGAAGTTGTGGATGTAACTTTGTTCTTTATCTGACCTATAAGCCAAACATTGTTACAACTTACAATCAATAACATTGTTAATCTATCAAAAAATTGTACAGAGGTCTATAATATGAAGCATAGAAGAGAAAATATTCATTCTTCATCCAACTTAAAGCCAAACATCATTACAGTCAATGACGTAGTTGAGCTATCAAATATGAACAGGGTATATAATATGAAGCACATACAACAAAATATTTTTATAACATCAATACAAAATAGTTTGATTACAAAATGTGATGATAGCTAATAGATTTAGATGATGTCACATGTGGGAATAGTACCCATTACAAAGGAGAGCGATGTAAGAGGATGAGCGCTCGTACTATTCTTTCAAAAGATCCTCTATATTAGTTACAAAGCCTCCGTTTAGGTATGATTGATTAGTCTATTGCCTTGTAATTGGATGCAAATGGTTTGGCTTCTTCTGTCGTTTCACAGGTGCTTGCAAATTTCTTTTTGCATTTTCCATAAAGTATGCTAGAGTGGCATCTTCTTGTACATTACCATACATGTCAGAAACACAGACTGGCTTACAATAGTTTTGTTGCAAGGAGGTTTCATTTGCAACATTCATTTGAAGAACATCTATGTTTGGACTCCGATTAGGATCAAAAGTTGGATTCTACAAATGATCTTTCTTTGAACAAACAACAGGATCACTAGTTGGCAGAGGAACTTGCTTTGAAAGATCACTATTTGAAGGAAGAACTTGATTTGGATAAGTATCCGAATGAGACCATGGAGGAAGATCTTGTTGGGAGATGTGATCTAGGTAAAAGCTAGACCCTATACTAGATTGAAATGGACAAGCGATAGACATGTGGATAGATAGAGGAACCTCTTTATGAACTATAGAGTTGTGACTAGCTAGATGAATATCTAAGCTGCTAACTGGATCAAGAAAAAAAGTAATCTTTTCATTATTACTTATTTTACTTTTATAACTTCAATTTCTTACATTGATTATAGGTGGGCAAAAGATTGGAATACAAAATGAAAGTCCTTGTAGATTGGAGCAAAGATGGAACAGATATCTCATTGTCATAGTTCTTTTGCAACCTGATAATGTCACTTTTTGGGTCCTAGTCATTGTATCTCATGGTTTTTGCACTTTCAAGAACCTGGTAAAAAGTAGGACAATCAATTCATGTTAGATATTGTATATAGCTTCTTATTTGTAATGGTAATTTCAAAACTTTTGGAATGTCAAAAAGTCTATGTTCACTACTTTGAAATGTGGTTGCTCATGTTTTTTGTTGTGTTATGTTTAGACATTTGCTTTGAAGCAAAAAAATTCATATCCTTTGGTGTTCTCTGCATTATTTTATCATCAGAAACACATTTTTTGAACTTGCACTACTTTATTATGTACTTTTAAAAGTGGGCCCAGTCAGTTTAAAAACTTGAAACTGCTATAAAAATGGGTTCTATGTGCTCATTTCTCACATTTGCACTCACAAAGATCTACAAAGCACAGACAAGCCAATAGAATTCTCGCATGCAAGCAATGGCTGCTAGCACTTCCACTCCCATGAAATCTCCTTGAGATCTATTCATGGAGTTTTTGGATACTACAGACCACAATGGTCATAGAGATTTGTATGACCTAGTTTGTAGAGTAGCTAATCTTGAAGGGACAATAGCCATGAACTCTCATGTGATCGAGGAGATTACAAATTTTATGGAATTCTATATATTAAGATACGCTATAGATATTCCAGCATATGAGTGTAAATGGGTCCATGTGACCTACTTTTGTACATTCATAAAGGAGAGGAGGCATTTGCAAAGTGCTTAAAGCATTTCATGGCTATTGTTGAGGATGCATGGCACCTATTAGATGACACAGTGCCCTTGATTAAACAATTAAATAAGAAGAGGAAAATGGGAAGAAACTATCTTTCCTATGTTGCAGCAACCATCTTTTTTGTCAATGAGGAGCCCGATCCTACATGCATGGACCTACCCCATCTTGTCACTAGGGGTTTTGTAAATGACAAAAAGGAACCCCAGACATAAGCTCGCAACTTATTAGAAGAGAGTCAAAAAATTTGTAGAGAATTTCCACAAGGAGTAGTGGACAAATTAAAGGAAGCCAGTACAGAGAATAGTCAACCCTCCAACTTAGAGCCCGTGGAACCCACTCTATCAAAGGTAGCGATGGAAATGTTTTTAGTGGTACCTGTCGACGAAGAAGAATTTTTGTTCCTCAATGACATTGAGAAGGCATTTGGTCTATGCCTCAACGAATGCCTAAGTATTTTTTGCTCGACCTCGGATGTTCCCATGGATAACACTTCTGACATAATTGAAAAGACAACAATTCCACTTGGTGATTCAGTTGCAGACACCATTGCATTTGTGTGTGAAGAGATTTTGAGTTATGCCAACCAAAATGCCACTAAAGAAGATCTGGCTGTAGCAAGGGAAAGAATTTTGGAGAAGAAGATTCCAACATCCTCTGTTGTGGAGCAAAGTGGCATGGATCACTCTTCAATTACACTAGATGCAATGGGAAGAGGAGAGGATGAAGATAGGCTTCAAGATTTAAGTATCTAATGACATTTATGATTGTCTCATATTCATACAAGATGTATCTAATGAGTTTTATGATTGTCTATGTGCAGGAAGCAATTCAAGTGGATAAATTTGCAGCAAGGAGTGGTGGTGACCATGTTGCTTGTGGCAATGGCTCTTCCTTGGCACATTACATTGGGAAATTTCCAAAGGAAGATTTTTTCATGATCCACAAGGACTTTCCCCCTCATGGACACTTCATGACTTGGTGTCTGAAGGCCTTGAGCAAAGTTTTGTGTCTATCTACAATAATGCAAGGGACCAATTGTATATTTCTGGTTAGGAAGTCCTTTGCCCTTACTACCCAAGGAGTTAACTTTAGAGGAAAAATATTAGGTCAAATAGGAATAGCTTTAGGTCTTGGATTGATAGACCCTCAGTTAATATCCCAATCAGCTTTGACTTACCAATTGCCACTGTATTTTCATAGAAGAAAGAATGTAGTGGAGAGGCTCAAGGCCAAGAGCCAATTGTAAAAATTGTATAATATAATTATTGTCTTTCCAATTTCCATGTGCATTCAATCTATTATGTCTTTATGTTTTTGACAATCTCATAACTTTTGCACAATTTAATCAGTCTTTTTTCATTATTTCTTGTAAGTTTTGTTTCCCAAAATGCATGCAATGGCCTAGGAATGCAAAAAAGAGGCCTGGCACAGAAATGCGGGTGTGCAAGAAACAAATTTCTTTTGCAATTTGGAAAATCAAGTCAATGACCTAGTTGCAATTTGGAAACCCTTGAAGATTCAAATTCCAAGGAAAGCAACCAAGATGGAAACACCTCTACTAAAGAGGTTGGGCTCATCACCAACAACACCGCTAGCCAAGATAGTGAAAGCTCAATAATTGGCTCTACGATCCCCAAAGGATATCAAACTCATTTTCGAACAAGACTTCTCATAAAGGAGACCAACCAACCGAGATACTATGGAAGAGACCCATTAAGGGGAAACTCCTATGTCAGGACCCCTCTTCCTCAAAGAAAATAGTAAACAAGAAAAAGAGAGACAAGGCCCCTCTCTACAAAGATCTCAACCTTCGATAATGATTATCATGTCTCTCAATGATAGGGGGCTCTCAGACCCCTCAAGAGCGATAATGATCAGCATGTGGATCCGTGATAAAAGCATAAAACGAGACTACATTTTCCTTCAAGAGATCAAAATCAACAGAGAGGAACTAAAAAAGAGACTTAAGTGTATTTCCTCATCCCATGTTTGGCTCTCCACCACACACACCAAGGGAAATGGTAGTGTGGCTATCGGCATCAGTATTCATTGGCACATTAGAATGGTGGATTCCCTTTTTGACCTGAACCATGAGTGGATTGGTGCTTCTTTTGAGGGCTCTCTACAATTTTCCATCATCTCCTTGTATGCTCCTAATATCGAGTCAAATAGAATTTCCACTTGGCAATCATTGGACTCTTTGCCCCTCAACTTGGTTCTTCGTGGGGACTTTAATATATTGGAGGTACTTTCAGATAGGTGGGAGACGAAGGGATGGGTGATTGATGGGCAATACCAGGAAGATTGTGACGAAGTCAAATTGCACTTGGATCTGGTGAAGATCAAGGATGTTGGTGGTTTCTCCTTGTCAAACCTCAAGGATGGTGGTGACTTGTAAAAAGCCAGACTTGACAAGAGCTATATCTCACAGAATATCATCAACAAATGGGCCCCCCTTTCC
>CM035414.1:52127849-52130349 GCA_020310875.1 Ceratopteris richardii
TCCTCAATGATCAAGAAGCTTGATCGACACAACTACACGGCTTGGCAAATCTGAATGGAGGTGTATTTGCAAGGTAGAGTTCTCTATGGAATTGTAGCAGGTGATGAAGTTATGCCTATTCCAAGATCCAAAGGAGGACCTACACAAGAGGAGACAGATAAGCTCACACTTTGGTGCGCAAGGGATGCCTAAGCAAGGTCGTACATACTAAAATCTATCTCTGACTTTCTATTACCACATATTAGAGGATGCAAGACATCTCAAGAGACTTGGGATGCCCTCGAGACTTTCTTTTCTGCTAGTACCAAAGCAAGAAAGAATCATCTTTGGAACGAGTTCAACCAAATGAAGAAGACACCTAAACAAATCATCACAGAGTTTGTTACAAAGTTCAAGGAGGTTGCGGATCAGTTAGCATCCATTGGAGAGCTGATTGAAGAAGAGGTCATCATGAGGCAAATTCTCAACGGCATTCGAAGTGATAAGCAATGGCAATCCTTCACGACGGCTTATGATCTCATCATGGATGTGCAAACTCCAGACTTCAACATCTTTCTTGGACAACTCTTCAATCAAGAAGCCAACAATAGCATAAAGGAAGGTAACTCTTATCATGGTAATTCAACTAGTGCTCTATATGCAGATAAGAAGGATAAGAAGCAGAAAGGCAAGAAGAAGGAAGAAGATGAAGAAGAGACTTCCCAAGCGAACTTTGCAAGCAAGAGCAAGTGGAAAGGGAAGAAGAAAGGACCAAAGCAAGACAAAGCCAAAGGTCAGAATGTTCAACCTTGTGCCATATGCGATAAGACCAACCACACCACTCAGAACTACTGGTTCAATGGGAAGACCCAAAAAGGAAGTGGAAGAGGTGGATATGGCAGCAATAGAGGCAGACGTGGACACAACTTCAACAATAACAATAGAAGCTATAATAGAAGGGACTACAACAGTCATTCAGAAGATCAACCACATGAAGACTCATTGCTTCTTATGAATCTAAGCCACAAAGAAGATAAAGAAGATGATCATTTGTTCTACATAGATTTAGGATGTTCGAATCCTGTTGCAGGCAACATTGCTCTGCTATCTGATTTGGAAAGTCCAAAGCATAGACATGAAGTGAAAACAGGGGATGACACGAAGCACAATGTGGACAAGATTGGTAATGTCAAAGCTTCCAATGGCAGGACAAACATTCTAAGTAAGGTTCTCTATGTACCACTATCACTAAAAAGCTAATAAGTGTAGGCCAAATAATTGAAAAAGGCTTGCAAGTTAGGTTCACCCAACATGGAGCTTTTGTGGAAGATCCATGTCAAGGCTTCAAGAAGATAGCCCGAGGTGAGAAGCATGGCAGGCTCTTTACTTTTGAATCAAAAGGTAATTTTTTGCAGATGGGTATATAAAGTTAAAAGAAATTCAGATGGATCAGTCTGCAGGTACAAGGCAAGATTAGTTGCCAAAGGATGCTCACAAACACATGGTATAGACTATGAGGAAACATTCTCACCAGTTGCAAAGATTACTACAATCAGGACATTGATAAGTGTAGCTGCTGCAAGGAATTGGAGACTCCTCCAACTTGATGTGAAAAATGCATTCTTAAATGGTTGGATAAGTGAAGAGGTAAACATGTCACAACCACTAGGTTTTGAAAACCCTAATCATCCATCTTATGTTTGTAGACTTAAGAAAGCATTGTATGGATTGAAATAAGGTCCTAGAGCTTGGAATTACAGGTTGGTTACATATCTTCAAGATCAAGGGTTCAAAGCTAGCAGCACAGATCCTTCTCTATTCATCAAAAGGGATCATGATGAGGTTATCTATCTATGTGTATATGTAGATGATATTATTGTGTTAGGTGATGATCTAAATGGCATTCAAAGGATCAAGACGCACATGCAAGAGGAGTTCAAAATCAATGACCTAGGTGAGCTCACATATTTCCTAGGTATGCAGGTGATATATACAGATGAAGGAATGTATTTGACTCAAAGAAGATACATTCAGGATCTTCTTCTCAAGTTCAAAATTGAGAACACTAAACTTGTAGGTACAACTTTGGAGATGAATCATAAACTTAGTGTTTATTTAGGTGAGAAAATTGAAGACATTAAAGAGTATCAAAGCTTGGTAGGTAGCTTGATATATGCTACTCATACAAGGGCAGACATCTCATATAGTGTGGGAGTGCTTAGTCAGATCATGCACTCACCGAGAAGACCACACATGGATGCGGCTAAAAAAGTACTTAAGTATCTCAAAGGTACAATCAACAAAGGTATATTCTATCCTTATTCTTCAGATTTGGATATCAAAATCTACTCAGATGCAGATTGGGCAAGAGCTAAGGATGATAGAAAAAGTACATCTGGTTACTTAGCATTTGTAGGTTTGAAGCTAGTGTCATGGAGTTCCAAAGAAGCAACCAACAGTTGCTTTATCTTCAACTCAAGCAAAGTACAAAGGCTTGACCATAGCAACTCAAGAGGCAATA